>KV459407.1:0-15722 GCA_001662645.1 Pseudogymnoascus sp. 03VT05
ACGCTGACCCTCCCCTAGAGGTCTGCGTTCCTACTATATACTCTACGCTTAGGGCTTCGGAAGGAAGTTCCTCCGACGTGGTATTGCTTCGCACGTGATTACTGTCCGCACGTGATGTTGTTCGTGACATAAGAGCCCTCAACGGAGTATATATGTTCCGGCCCAACCACCAATATTACTCATTCGTGAATGGGCCGGCCCATTCACGAATGGGCCGGCCCAACCACCAATATTGCGATTGGCGGTTGGGCCGGCCCATTCACGAATGGTCCGGCCCAACCGTAAATAGGAGTAATATAATCAATTAATCTATACTATATTTCCAGTAGTGTCTGCTCTTGCCCGCTTCCGCTTTGGCCTCTTAACTAAAGCTATTTCCGTATGAGTAGCTAGGCTTGATAAGAAGCCACAGTCATGATCATCGTTATGGCAGTGTACACTACACTCCTTTGCTTCCTTATAACACCGGCACCTCTTTGTACTACACTGCCCTTTGCACTGACAGGATATTCTAACCCGAGCACTTGTAGAAGCCTCTCTAGCTGCAAGCCCTAAGGCTACTTGCTTTGTAGAAGTAGGAATTACTATATCACTCCATAGAGCTTGCTCTACAACTCCGAGTGATTTAGTAGGAATAAGGCGTTCTATAATGCCAGATGCTGTTAGAACCCGATACCTATGAGCATGGGGCTCTTCTAGAATTTGTGCAAATAACCTCTTGTTATCAGTTAAGGTTCTATCAGGCCTAGGGACTTTAATAGAGACTATAGCTCCTATATTAAAGTGCTGAATATCGTGCTTCTTCGTATACTTCCGCACCATAGAAATCCTTGCTCGTTGAGTAGCTGCTATAGCTCTCTCAATTACAGGATCAGGTGTCGCCCGAAGCTCAGTTCTAGGCTGAGCTGGCACTCGAGCCCGGCTCCCATGCCGGGGTTCAGAATCGAGCTCTTGCTCAAGCTCGGAGCTAGAGCTCAGCTCGGAATTGAGCCCCGAGCCAGAGAGCTCAATTCCGAGCTCTGGCTCGAGCCGGAGCTGGGCTCTGGGCTGAGCTCGAGCTCGAGTTCTGGCTCGAGCCTGGAGCCCAGAATCGAGCGCTCGCTCTAGCTCAAGCTTAGAGCTAGAGCTCGGCTCGGAATTGAGCTCAGAGCCCCTAAGCTGGGCTCTGGCCTGGAGTCTAGAGTCCTCGAGCTCAAGACGGAACTCTGGCTCAGCCTGGATTTGAGCTAGTACTCGAGCCTGAGCTCGAGTAGGAACTATACGAGAGAGCTCAGAATCAAGCTCTCGCTCTAGCTCAGGCTTAAGCTCGGAGCCAGAGCTCGGCTCTAGCTCAGAAAAATCAAAACCTGAGCTAGAGAGCTTAATTATAAGCTCTGGTGCCTGCCGGAGCTGGGCTCTAGCTCCAGCTCTGGCTCTAGCTCCAGCTCCAGCTCTGGCTCTGGTTCCAGCTCTGGCTCGAGTTCCTGCTCGAGCTTAGAGCTTAGAATGGAGCTCTCGCTCTGGCTCTAGCTCGAGCTCAGAGCCAGAGCTAGGCTCGGAATTGAGCATCGAGCTAGAGAGCTCAATTCCGAGCTCTAGCTCTCGCTGGAGCTGGGCTCTAGCTCCAGCTCTAGCTCCGGCTTGGAGCTGAGAATTGAGCTCTCGCTCTAGCTCTTGCTCAGAACCAGAGCTGAGCTCGGAATTGAGCTCCGAGCCAGAGAGCTCAATCCTGAGCTCTGGCTCTCGCCGGAGCTGGGCTCTAGCTCCAGCTCTGGGTTGAGCTCGGGGCTTGGGATGGAGCTCTCGCTCTAGCTCTACCTCGAGCTCAGAGCTAGAGGCTTCTAGCTCGGGCTCAGACTAGAGGTCGCTCTTAAAAATTAGGCCCATTGTTAGGTCTTCCTGCTTAATTCCAACTGTAAGATCCTTCTGGGCCTAGCTATTAAGCCAGTTGATATGAGAGCTCCTGTCTCGGAATAGGAGCTCAGCTGGCGCACACCTAATTGTAGAGTGGATTTGGGTATTTATGGCGAGCATAACCTCAACTAGCCCATCTTTCCATTCTATAGACCCATTATCCATTTTCCATGCCCGTAGCTTTGTGTAACGCTGGGTCTTAAACGTATAAGACTCACAGAGGTTTCGTTGGTTTAACTTAACAGAGGAGGCAGGGGATTAGACACAAAGGCTTTTGTAAAACACGTTACTAGTATATAATAAATACTGTATTAAGTTGAGCACGAAGCTCCTATCTAAGAACTAACTATCTACTTATATAGAGGCATTGTGCTAAAGGGAATAGTTGGAATAGCAAACTCCATTGCTATTCCTGCTATTCCTGCTATTCTATCATATGCTATAGGGAATAGTTGGAATAGTAGACTCTATTACTATTCCTGCTATTCCTACTATTCCATTACGTAGGGTTAGGGATGCTATTGGTTCTAGAGACCTATCGCCCTAGGAGCCATCTAGCTAATTACATCCTATCCTAATCCTAGCTGTAACACTTTAGCTTCTTAATGCTTACGTTCCTCTATCTCTTCTAGTTCGTTAAGGGTCTTTAGACCATGATGAAGCATCTTAGCACTATAGGTCTTAAGGAGATCCTGCTGTTGTTTAAGATGATTAAGATAAGCTATAGCTGTTGCTACAGCCTTATAAGTCATACGAGTTTCTAAACGAAGGTGATCCTCTTCCTTCTATAGCAACTGCTAGTTGCTAGCAGAAGGCCTAGAGACGTTATAGTTTTAGGAATTTAAGCAAACACATTTATTACATTGTTTAGAAGAAGTAGAGGTAAGGTAGTAAAGACCTCGTTTCTTATAGTAAGAACAGGAAGGTATTTTAACCCCTTTATAGGTTATTTAGTTAGCAAGAAGTTTACATTCTTTAATTTTAGTATGTTTAGAAGAAGACATGGTTGTAGCCTAACCTGCCCTATAGATAGTAGTAGGTATCACCCTACTTAAGTAGTTAGCATTTTCCTTAGTTAGCTATAGGCCTTAGGACTAGGCCTTAAGGGACGGACCTAGTGTTATAGCTTAGATTAGGATGCAATTAGCTAAACAGCTCCTAGGGTGATAGGTCTTAGGAACTAATAGCATCCCTAACCCTATGTGATGGAATAGTAGGAATAGCAGGAATAGCAACAGAGTTTGCTATTCCAACTATTCCCTGTAGCACGTAATGGAATAGCAGGAATAGCAGGAATAGCAATGGAGTTTGCTATTCCAACTATTCCCTATAGCACATGATAGAATAGCAGGAATAGTAGGAATAGCAATAGAGTTTGCTATTCCAACTATTCCCTTTAGCACAACGCCTCTATATAAGTAGTTAGTTAGTTCTTAGATAGGAGCTTCGTGCTTAACTTAATATAGTATTTGTTATATACTAGTAACGTGTTTTATAAAAGCCTTTGCGTCTAAACCCCTGCCTCCTCTAACAAGTTAAACAAATGAAACCTCTATAAGTCTTATAGTTTAAGACCTAGTGTTACAACTCACTTGTGATAACAACTTAGTTATGAAATACGTTAATTTTTAAGAGCTAGCTTAAGCCTAAAGCTTAAATTATCCTATAGCTTTAATAAGAGCAAGAGCTCTTAATTAATTCTAAGCTAGCACCCTTAATTAATTCTAAGCTACTATTCTTACTTAATTCTAAGCTGCTACTCTTACTTGATTCTTCTAGCGCTCTTACTTAATTCTAAGCTAGTGCTCTTACTTAATTCTAAGCTAGCACCCTTACTTAATTCTAAACTAGCGCCCTTAATTAATTCTAAGCTGCTACTCTTACTTAATTCTAAGCTAGTAGAATTAATTAATTCTAAGTAAGTATAAGAGCAGCTTCATTCTAAGCTCTGTTGTAGGACCTAGGCTTAAGTGCTAGCTTAGCCTAGGACTAAGCTTTAAGCTACACCTAACCCTATAATTAAGTAGGCTATAGCAGCTACTTAAAGAGTATAGGTTTCTATAGTATGTAAGTACACTAAGAAGCATAACATACAGCACTTTAAAGTAGGGGATATAGTCTCTATAAAGGTTCTATAGGAGGATAGAACCTTAACTAATAATAAGAGGCTCTTTACATGCATTTTAAAAGAGCCTCACCTACACTAGTATTAGGTTATAACAGCCTGTAGTATTATATAACACCTTATACCTACAAAACCACTTAGTGTTGTAGAGCAGGCTCTATGGTCTAATATTTAAATTCCTAATTCTATAAAGCAGGTAGGATTAGGGCTTGCAGCTAGAGAGGCTTCTACAAGTGCATGGGTAGGAATATCATGTTAATGCAAAGGGCAGTGTAGTACAAAGAGGTGCTGCTGTTATAAGGAGGTTAAGTAGTGTAGTGTTCACTGTCATAATGATCATAACTGTGGCAACTTATTAGGCCTAGCTACTCGTACAGAATTAGCTTTAGTAGAAAAGCCAAAGCGGAAGCGGGCAAGAGCAGACACTATTAGCAATAGTGTTTAGATTATTAATTTATTCAATTTGCTATACTCTCCTACTATTTGTAGTTGGCCTATTCGTGGTTGGGCCAGCCTATTCGCGAATGGGCCGGCCCATTCGCGAATACCACTTATTCGCGGTTGGGCCGGAACATATACGACCCGTTTCACTAATACTATCTAATACACTGCACTTAGGGGCATAGCTGGCAACCGGATACGCGATTTGAGCCACAGTTGAATCCGCAACTTGAGCAAAATGTAATCTTACTTTCAGAGTGACCGATATACACGTCGTTATCCGTGGGCGTTGGGTGATCTGTCCTGGTCTCGCCGACCCCGTCTCTACCGATCATCGAAACACTTGCGGCATCGACCCTAACCTCTATCCATTCTGTTCCAGTTATCTATCAGCAAAGTGATTGGGTGGCGGAGAAGTTTGCTGCTCGGTGATGGACCACAGCATTTCTTTTTCTTTAGTTAACGGTATTATTTTATATTAACACGTCACCAAACGGACATACTTCTACCATGTTCCACTTCCTCTTGGAACTCAAGCGCCAGCATGTAACAGATACCCGCCATCCACCGCAATAGTCTGGCCGTTCAGATATTGATTCGCCGCTGCGAAAAGTACTGCTCCTGCCATGTCTTGGTCCTTACCCGGACGCCTTGCCGGCAGCCTCTGGTATTTCTCCTTGTCGATATGGCTCTTTTGGTCATCGCCGCTCCCACCGGCCGTCATCTCGCTTGGAAAGACGCCGGGAGCTATGCTGTTTATCCTCACCTTCAGCCCATTGTTTGCGACCTCCGAGGCAAGTAGTTTGGTCAGTTGTATGGAGGCGGCTTTGCTAGCGTTGTATCCAAAGTGATGCTGAGAAGATTTAACAATGCCAGAAATAGAGGAGATGTTGATCACAGTTCCGGAATATCCATGGTGGAGCTCTGATGATTTCTGCAGTAGTGGGAGGAAAGCCGTCGTCATGAAGAACAATTGGGGGACATTAGTGCGGTACGTGCTACACCAGTCGTCAAACGTCGAGTTCTCAGCGTCGAAGAGATTCTTCTTCATCTCCTTCGCGTTCTTGGCGTCGGTTTCTAGAGTGTTGCCCGAAACACCGGCGTTATTGATGAGGATGCATAGGCACTTCTCCCTCGACTCAATCTCCTTGACTAGCTTCGCAATGTCGTTCTTCGAGGTGATGTCCGCCGTAATGGGAATGATCTCGCCTGTGATGTTCTGCCCGTGCGCCTTAACGACATTGTCTAGCTTCTCGCCGGTCCTGCCAACGATATAGACTTTGGCTCCGTTTACAGCTAGAGCCTGGGTTGCCATCAAGCCAATTCCACTACCGCCGCCTGTGACAAGGGCAACCTGATGCCATTAGCACGTATTTACTCACGGCTGAATACTACCTACTCTGCCCTTGACATTGAACACTTCGGCTAGTAGAAAGTTGTTGTTTGATTGAGAAGACATATTCGGTAGCGATGTTGAGAAGTGCTTTCGGGAGTCTTGAGAATAATTGAATCTTAGGGTGTACGGTTTGGGAGCGAATAATGGCCTCTCCTTAAGTGTAGAATGCCCCCGTTTAGAGATGGTTTCCATGATGTCACCAAGTGACATCATGGAAATGTGCTTGCCGGACAAACGATAGATTAGGCGGGTCATTTTGGATGGGCAATGTGCGTGATGTGATGGGAGCACAAGATAAACAGGTCTTTCAAGTTTGCCTCCGAGTTAGGGTATGATTATTATTTTAACCTTCTTGGCCAGCTTAAATACCGGATATTATAAGTCACACTGCCTCGCTTCGCTGGATGATTTTGTGATGACTTCATAATATATAAATCGGTAGATTATATTTGGCGGCTCCGGTACTCTATCCGTAGTTCATCGCGTCTCAATACAAGACCCACTTCGTACGCGTTAACGTGGCTGCCATCAGGTAGCTGAGGGGGACAACCAGATTATCATGAGGCATCAAAAACTTGAGGGCGGCGACGTTCACCCGCTAGTCCAAATGGCACTGTCCTGAGTATTAATCCACTGAAAGCTTGAGATCGGTGGATTAGTAGTTGGGTGGGTGACCACCAGCGAATACCCACTGTTGTATGTTTTTTGTTATTGTTTTTGTTGTTATATATATTTTTTTGCTTGGTCAACGAACGAACGGTCGTGAGAAAGATGTTGACTTCTTTTTTCCCTCCTTTTTGCCTATGACCGTTCGTTGACGTTGGGAATAACTCTAGAGCTTCAAATGCGCTAAACCGTAAACGAACTAGCGGCGGAAGCAGGAGCCGAGGCTAGCCCGGCGGCTGGACTTTTATATCCGCGTCTCCAGTGTAGAGCGTTGGTAAGCATATCGGGACGTGACGGCTCCGCATACTATACTATACACGCGAATTGTACGATTGAAAGAAGGGAGAGGGTATATACAAACGAACGAATTCACGGAGAAACGAGAAGTTTCAACGACGAATCGATCCAACGACGACAGATATAATGGCAGCCCCACGCGCAACCACCTCCCTCCTCTGCGCCCTCCGCGCGCCTCTCACAGCAGCGCCCCGTCGTTCGATACAAAACCTCCTGCCCTCATGCAGAGCGCGGATGTTCTGTGTGTCGGCGAGCAGAATGGGGGGATTGGTGAACGGGAAGAAGAATGAGGGGGAACTTGGGGTGGGGGAGCTGGAGGGGGCGGAGGGGGCGATGGCGCCGATTGTTAGGGTGGGGGAGGATGAGGGGACTATGAGGGCTAGGCTTGTTTGTGAGTTTTGACTTCCACGCTTTGATTTTGGGGGAAGTGGAGGTCTGGACCCAGGCAGGGGTTTGTTGTCTTTCCGAAGAAAGAAGCGGAGAGGGAGCTTCTCCCTCCCACCCTCAACCCAGCACGCAGCACAGCTCCCCTCTTCAACCCTCTCCTCGCACCCACACGACCAATAACGCAAGCTAACATGTATCTCCCAGACCAATCCCGCAAACGCGGCATCCGCGAAGCCGACCTACTCCTCTCCACCTTCGCCGACGCCCACCTCCCCACCATGACCCACGCCCAAATGACCGCCTACGACCGCCTCCTCGACGAAAACGACTGGGATATCTATTACTGGGCCACTCAACCCGATGAGCCCTCATCCACGTCTAGTCCTACACCTGGTAAGGCAGCGGTGGATGAGAAGGGGGGGAAGATTGTGGAGCCGGCGAAGGGGGAGTGGTCGCAGACGCTGGGGACGTATAGGCCTGCTTATAGGCCTGTGCCGGGGCGGTGGGAGGGGAGTGAGATTTTGGGGAGGTTGAGGGAGCATGTTTGGTCGAGGAGGGCGGAGGGTGGGGGGCAGGGGGGGGGGATGGCTTTTATGCCTGGGTTGAGGGGTTAGGTGGTGGAAAGTGGGGGAATGGCGTAGGATATGCGCCGTGGGGGGTGTATGATAAGGGGCTAGGGTGTGATATAGAGGGAGGCAGTTTATTGTATAGTACGATATAGAAATCACATCCCGTATTTTGACATAGTTTAATATTCCAGATTCTTGTTTGGGAGTTTGGATTTTTAATGACAGATCCCAAGGAACTCAGATGTGAGGCGTGCAAAGAGATTACGCGTCCACAGTTCCTGACGAAGGATGGACAGGGGGCAACATGGGATGAGAAGGGGTCGAGGTTGCGTGAGAAGTTAGCGGATTGTAGTATATTTTTGACATTGATCAAGATCGATCCGTCCGAAGTGAAGGGTCTATATGATGCCTTCGCGGACTTGAAGGCTGCATTAGAGATTACAAGTGTCTCTCTGCGGAAGATGATCACCAAGGGTTGCGGCACTGTCGGTGAAAGACTGTAGCACGGTGACAAGAGTATATCGACAGGTGAGTGAACGGCAGCACTAGTCCTTGGGCGAGAACAACATAGCGGCAACAACAGCGCAAGGGTAAGGGCGACGGTAAAAGGGTGAGATGAGACGCCCGCTCCCTGTTATCTTCTTTGCGGCCTCTTATTTATGGCAGGAGCTTTGTAGACAACTATCACCTATATGTTGTTCTTGCTCTGTGATGATGGGAGAAAAGGTGAGAAAAAAGGGGAGGGGAGGACAAAAGGGAGGAAGGGGACGAGGAAAGGGACGAGGAAGGAAATGTGGAAGGGGATAAGGAAAGGAGAGAGGAAGGGGGGGAGTCGACACGTTTAACAAACTATTATAGAGACCAAGATGTACGTCGTGAAAATTGCTACTGGAATAGTGGGAAAAAATAAGAAAATTGCGAAGTTTATGGAGTAACTCGCACTGGAGATCTCTAGGTTGTGCGGTGACAAAAGCAGTAACGTCGTAACTACAGCGTGACGAGCTGCGCTCAAAGCGCGAGGGCCTCCGCGATTCAAAAGATCTCGGCCAGCAGCTAAAGGAAGTCCAACATCGTGTTGCCCAGCTCGAGGATCAGGCGGTGGAGCACGAGAATATTCGCCTTGATTTGGCGGCAGCAAACCGTCTGAACGCAAAACTAGAGCATTGACGTCGGCTGAAGACTTCGACCATGAACTCTTTAAGCTTCGAAGGGGTAGACAACTCATCTCCAGCTGCGACCTTCACGCAGAACGGACAGGTCCGACTCCGCGGACGATTCTCAACGCCGAGCTCACAGGGTAGCGACGAGGCCCAGTAGTCGTCATCGGCAAAGTCTGAACGGTGACAACTAACAGCGCAACGACAAGAACAGCCTAACGGCAACAACAGCACAAGGGGTGACAATAGCGCAATAGTGACAGAAAGGGGGCGAGACGAGAAGTTGCTCACTTATCTCACTCCCGTTGCAACAAGGTCTGTTGCGAGAAGTCGCCCAGTTATCTCCCCGCTGCCATGAGATCTTCTTCGTGTTTTGAACGCATTTCTTGGGCTCTGCTCTCAAGACCTGCCTTCAATTTCGAGACCCGCGCTATTATACTTCGATGATATTAATGCCTCCTTTTCGCATATTCGTCTTTGACTCGAGCGAGTTCACTGTGGAGGCTATCTGCATCTTTGACCATATTCGAGGCAAGGAATTCACAAACAGACAGACAAGAAAATAAGCGCAGAGATGAGATATATAATAGAGTAGAGGCGTAAAGGAGAAACCCAATGCTGGCAAGTGCAATATCAATATCACAACATAGGATATAAAATCCACACCCACTCAGCTAGGGAGGAAATATAACAGCACGAGTAAACCCGAGAAATCTCTACTCACCTAGCCATCCCACGGCCAGCACGGAGGCAAAGCAAAACCAACCTCACAAGCACAACTGCCCCCACGCCCCCATTTTCCCCGCATCACAGAGGAATCATCCATCAGCCCACCCCTTTTCCCTACCCCCCCAGGCCGCTCTACCACTACCACATCGTCATCACTCTCCCCCCCCCATAAAAATAGAACCCCCCTTACTGTGCGCGGTTGCATAACTATCTCCCCACTATCTCCCGGGTATCCGGGCACTACCCGCTATAGCTCTGGCGAGATAAGGGGCGAGGAGAGAGTCTCTTGGCTGCTGTTTCCAGTTTCCATCCACCTCGGATAGATCGATCGATCGCCGATGGTGACGGGAGATAAGAGGCGGAGAGGGGGGGTGTGATGAGTCTCGATTTGGGATGGGTGTCGGCGATGGGGGGGATAAGATCGGAGATCTGATGGCGAGGAGGAGGGGGGTGAACGACTCCCGCATCGGGTTCGCTGCCAGTGATGACGGGGGAACGTAGTGTGCGTCCATAGCCTTGGTGGCGGATCGCGGATCGGCTCAGCGACGGCGTTGACTTCCTCACCGGCGTCTGCTAGTATCCGTGTAGCGTCCGAACAGAACCGTAGACCGAGTGAGTTGGGAGTAGTGCCACCGCGTTCAGCGTTCCTGGGAGGCGATATCTAGACTCGGTCCACGCCGGTGCGCGGATCGATCGAGGGGTACGACATTTCATTACCCGTCTTTGGGTATGGTCCGGCGATAGATTGACTTTGTGTTTGTGGATGCCTGTACCTGATTAGCTCGTCATCGTAGATGTCCATCCAGCCTCTATCAATAGCTTCAAGTACTTCGATCGTACAGCCTCATCCGTGTTCAGCCCCCCCATTACCAATCCATTCCCCAAACCGCAGACTTAAGTAGCCTCCGTCTCTGCCGCCATAAGACTCACACCGTGTTCAGCATCCTCCCAGTCCAGTTTGGGGGAAGTATCAAGGCTTTATGCAGTATCGACCTATGCGGCGGCGCGGATATCAGATGAGCCTTTCCGCGTCCGGCGTTTAGGGGGCTAATATTCCCCAACCCCCTCATATACTTACATCCCCCTTATACTTTTGGAGGGAGGGGAGAGCCCTGGGGAGATGGGATTAAACATGATTAAACATTTCTGCGTTCGGAAGTTGGAGGGAGGGAGTAAGGGTTTATGCAGCGGCATCTTGTAGATGTCATTTTATGGAGTTGGGGGTATATATCATCTGGGCTTGGTCATTTCTTGTATACGGACGGCCCTGGGGATATCAGATTAACCCCCCTCGCCGCGTTCGGTCTTTGTCAAGGAGGGTATCAGGGTTTGATGCAGCCCTCATCTATGATACGTCCTGTAGATCAGAGTAGCTCTCCCGTAAAAGGGTAGTATACGGGCTATAAGGAGGCTATTTCCCGGCGCCGTCACAACTACTTCTCGGATCGAAGAAATTAATCCATCCGTGTCCGGCGTCCGTCGGTCTAGCTTCCATAGATGCCGTCTTATGAAGAAAAGGATTAGCTCACTGGATATTCTATTTCCAGCTCCCATCATCTGTACATACAGCCAGCCCCTTACAAATACCACCCTTACAAATACCATACTTAGTTCATCCGTGTTCAGCCATTGTCCAGGCTATTTCCAGGCCACAAAGGCTTTATCCCTCTAGCCTCCGTCCAAGCCGCCGCGGATCCAAGATTAGCTCATCTCACCCGTCTTCGGCCTTTGTCCGGGGGGATATTTCTATTCAGCCTCTCTCGCGTAGACCAGACAGATTAGCTCACCCGCGTTCAGCTCTGTCCGTCTAGCCTCGATCTATAGCCTTATAGCTGTAACTAAGATTAGCACAATGGGATAATCCCACTCTCAGTAGCCGCTGCGGGTTGTTCGTTTGGGGAGCTGGTAGTATTCCAACTTAACCGTACCGTAGCCAACTCTCCCCATCCCGCCTACCCGCTTCAATTCCCCCTCCCTCTCCCCTCCCCTCCCGTAATCCACTCCTCAGCCCAGCCCCCTCTACCCTTCTCGGCGCGTCCGATAAGATACGCTATCCATCCGGCCGCAACGCGACCACGCCAACGCCAACCCCACACCCCCCTCCAAGGCTGAGCTGAGCTGAGCTGACGTAGACGACATCAACCTCCCATCCCGCCGACAGACAGGGGAGGGAAGAAGGAAAGAGGCGTTATGTCATGCATGCATCGTACTATACTATACTAACCATGCACATGCAAAGCCGATCGATCGTCCGTCCCGGTGTTTCGTGTGAGTGTGGGGTGTATATATAGAAACCGTATCAATAGTGCGATAGCGGCTTCGATAGCGGCTTCGATATCGCACTATCGATACGGTTTCTATACTATAGGAGGTATAGTGGGAGGCTGGAGGAGGGGTGAGTGGGGTAAGGTAGAGATGGGAAGCTGATAGAGGGGTGATGGACGCCCTATCGATTAGAGCGATTGTTGCCTGGCCAAGGGGGGATAGTTGGCGAGTCGACGGATGGTGGGTGCGTGGATGTCTTGGGGGGGGGGGGGGGTGGTGTATGGGAGTGTGTGGCGTGTGTGGAGGTGTGTCTTAAGTGGTGATGGGTGGAGTTTGTGGCGGCCACGCAGCGAAGGTGTTCGTTTAGGCACGGAAGGTGGTGATGTTGGAGATCGATAGCGTCGATCTGTGGGGAAGGAGGTATGACGATTGTGTGTCTTGAGGGAGAGTTTGTTTGGGTGGTGGGTTTGTCTCTACCGAGGAGAGTTTGGTTGGGTTGTCTCTGTCGAATAGAGGTGTAGTGTTGTTTCTCTCGAATAAAGGTGTGTGTATTGTGTCTCAATATAGAGTGTGGCTGCTTCTATCTCCACAGAATAGGCTGGCTCTCCCAATAGAGAGTGGTATAGAGAGTGGTATAGAGAGCGGCATACTGAGATACTCTACTCCAAGGCTTGTTCCAATGAATTTGTGTATTGTCTTTCCCAGATAGTCTATCACGGATAGAGTGTGGCAGTCTCGTCTCTCGAGGAAATAGAGATGGCGGGGGATCGACGAGGTGTGGGCTGTAGGGCTGTAGGGCTGTAGTGGGTGCGTTAGTGGGTGGGAGTGTGTATCCATGTATTATCCATTATCGATAACGTGGGCCTCGTATGGAGCCGTATCGTTATCGTCGCCATGGACACCACCATTCACCATTCGCCACTCAGCTTCACGTGCCCTCCTCCTCCTTTACTTCTACTCCAATCACGTGCCACCATACCACCCTCCTCCTCTATTCACGTGCCCCAACCATCCCATCCCATCCATCCCATCCTCTTCATCCCGTCCTCTCTCATCCCCATTCCTCCCATCCCAACATCTCCATTCCAATCCCCTCTCGTTCCCTTCACGTGCCCATCCCCTCCCTCCCTTGCCCTTCCTCTTGCCCTTCCTCCCGCCTTACCCTCCCGCCTTACCCTCCCACCCTCACGTGCAGCATCCCCTTACATCTGTGCCCCGATATTGAGATATATCCATCTTGCTTACCCATCCATCCACATACTCGAGTATCCATCTACTGTACAATACAGTACAGTACAGTACAGCACAGTACAGCACAGTATACATTTCTCCTCTCGGCGAGTTCCTGCATCCTCCTCCCTCCTTCCCTCCCCTCCAAGCAGCCAGCCAATCCCATCACCCCGATTCCCAGCTACCTCACTTCAATCCACTCACCTACCTTACTTCCCCCAGCCTCCCTTTCCCTCCCACCCCCCCCCTCTCCTCTTCCCACCCACTCATCCACTCCCAGCCCTCCCAACCCTCCCAACCCCGCCCCACACCCCACCAGTTCCAACATACCACACCTGTCCTACCGTCACACCACCTACATACATACCCAAACCGCTCTCGTTGCCTGCCTGCCTGCCTGCCTGTTTCTTACACCTCACACAGCCCGTTGCTTACACCTCTCACATCCCCGTCCTGGGATACGTCCACAGAGCAGGATAGTTGGTTCTGTGGCACCACCCCCGAATCGAGTCATCCCATCTCGTCGGTAGGGACTTTGCTTGGTAGTGTTGACTGGATGGGAGATGGGGAGTGGTCGGCGGTGGGTGGTGGGTGGTGGGTGGTGGGTGGTGGGTGGTGGGTGGTGGGTGGTCTCGTGTGCATGGTGGGGGCTGGAATGTGAGACGGTTGTGGTGGGTGGGTGGGTGGGTTGCGTGATACATTCTCTCTTCTAGGACTGGATTATACCCACGGAGGAATTTGTGTGGTGAAGTTGTGTAGTGAAGTTGTGTGGTGGTGGCTGTGGTTGTTGTGTGGTTGTTGTGTGGTTGTTAGGTGGTTGTTAGGTGGTTGTTAGGTGGTTGTTAGGTGGTTGTTGGGGAGAGGGCGATGTCTCAGTCGCTGGTGTGAGGGGAGAGAGATTAGAGATAGAGGGGAACTGAAAAGGATAGAGACGGATTAGAGATAGAGTGAGGGGTGAATGGATATGGATTGACTGAGGCATTCATTATTGTATTCATTATTGTATTCATTCTATTATTGAGTGTACGGCCTATCTCCATGCGTCTATTCTACAGATTCTATATGTAGTGCCTGTATCTCATCCGCCGCTTCTATCCCTTCCCCTCCCCTTCGGATACCCACATTGTACCGCGTAACTCCCGTCACCGACCGCGTTACTGCCGCCGATACACATACACCCGTCAAACGTCTACCTTCTACCGTCTACCGTCTACCGTCTACCCTCTACCGTCTACCCTCTACCGTCCATCTCCAAGTCCAAGTCCAAGTCCAAGTCCAAGTCCAAGTCCAGGTCCAACTCTCTTTCATCTCCTCAGTCGGTCCCTTTCCCTCATTCCTTTTCATCCCTCCTCCCTGCCACAATCACCTTTCACCCCATTTCCCCCGGGTTATCAAAGGCCCGACACACTACACGCACACACCATCGATTATCCCTCCCCTGTCGACAGCTGTGATTGGCCAATCGACGATTCTGATGGGCGATCAGCGATGGGCGAGATCGGGGGTGGGGCGGACAAGCGTCGATCGGGATAGCAACGTTCAGCTTGCTTGGGGGGGGTTTTTTTTTTGTTTTTCCCTCTTGTCAAGGTTAAGTTAAGTTGGTTCTCCCGCTTTGTGCGTATGCAGGTGTATGTACAGAAAGTGTGCATGTGTGTATGCATGGTGTGTATGCATGTAGAGTATATCGGTACAGTAGTAGTATGCATCGATGTTACTGTACTGTATGTTGTATGTTGTGTATGCATCTATTATGCTTGGCATGTACCGGATGTAGGTACCCTACTCACAGAAACAGGACAGACGGTGTTGTTTCTATTCGTGTACGCATACCACATCATACCCGATACAGGTTCTAGGCTACACATACACACACACACACACACGCCGAGATACACTGCTGTCATTGTCATAGCACTGTAGTTACTATGTTCTGTGTGGTTGTGGCAGGCACTCGTATTCGTCGGCACGCTGCGCAGCGAACCGCTACTCTACCGCTCTACTGCCGTTGCCCGGTCGCTGCGGTCTCTCCCCCCACTACTCTATCCACTGCTATATCCACTCTACTCCAATCCATTCCCCACTCCCCATTCCCCACTCCCCACTCCCCACCACACTCTCCCCACTCTTCTGCCCCTCCCCCCCTCGCCCTCCCTCCCTCCTTCTCCCACCACCCCCCCAAGTCAATCAATCCTCCATGCTCCATCCTCCATCCTCCATCCTCCAATCCTCCTCCAATCCTCCTCCAATCCTCCTCCACTCTTCTTCCTGCACAGAACATCCAGAACGGCCACAAAACTGTCAGCACTGGAATGCCCATCTTCCAATCTTGTCTCTTCCGTCTCTTCTGTCTCTCCCATCTCTCCCATCTCTCCCATCTCTCCCAGCTCTGAGTCGTGAATAATGCACGCGGCACCCTCGGTGAGACGTAACTGTCTCAACCGACAACTAGACTACACTAAGCTCACTCACACACACACCAATACGCACATAAACATACATATACACAGACATACACATACACATACACATACATCACCATCATCGCCATCATCGCCATCATCGCCATC